>OFHV01001397.1:0-29111 GCA_900245895.1 Lacerta bilineata
ATTGTCTGCTCTCATTATAAACTGTTGCATTATTGCTGGACTGTGATGCCTTCTCTCTCTCTCTCTCACCTATAATAGATTTGCAGAAACCAAACAGTGTGAAATGCCTTTGGCCACTTGTATCTAAAATTGGCTTTTCAGTGGAAGGCAGGGCTCTAAATTGGAGGCGAAATATGCAAAGCTGTCTGCCTCCCCTCTAGAGCTGGTCTAGCTTTGCTATATTAATGTCATTTGAATCAAATATAGGTCTCCAAGAGACAAAAGTGAGTGCATCAATGTCAGTAACCTTCTTTGTCACCTCTCTGTCCTCCATCCATGCAAGGAAGAAGCATCATCACAGGTCAAGTGCACCTGATTAGGGCATAGAGCAGGGCTGGTGCACAGATGTGGCCTCTAATCGCCCCAAGGCTGAAAGACCTGGAGGACTGCCCCATCCCTGGACCTGAGGTTTTCCACTCCTTATGAAATTGATTGCATTCACTGTCTATGAATGAAAGGGTTCCTTCAACTAGTGGAAACATTTTAAGTTCTCCAGAAGAGGATGCAAGTATAAACATGGAGGCAAACACTCAAATGGAGTTTCTGCTTAATTCAGTACCTTCCATAGACCTCCTCCCCCCCTCTCTCTCACACACACCTCTGCCACTTATTTCATAAGATTCCACCTGCTCCTTAATCTAGTAGGTGATGGCAGTGCTATTGATTCCATGGGTGTCTGGAAGGAAACACAATCCCTGTAGTAAATCTGGAAGCGAAAAACACCCATATAACCTGAGATGCCAAGTGATGTTCTGCAGGGGTGCCAGGATGAAGGAGGGGGGTGAGGACCCTCCAAAGGACCCACAAGACATCATGTGGGAAAGCAATGATGGGGAGTAGGCAGTATGGTGTTCTCCAGAAGTTGATGGCCATCAGTGGTCAGCATCCTGACCATTGGCTATGTTAACCAAAGCAGATGTGAATTGTAGCCCTGACATCTGGAGGGTACTATATTGTCTTCCCCATATGTTCTGAGGAAGATGGGGGAGAGACAGAGGCTTATGTAAAAGATTTCCCAAGTCTGTTTTTATGCCATATGGATGACTGCACACAAGACTGAACCTCTGTACTGTACATGCATTTGTTCTGGAAGCCAACACTTTATGCTTGTAATTGTGTGTGTGTGTGTGTGTGTGTGTGTGTGTGTAGTTTGTTTCTTTTTTTAAAAAGGGCAAAAAAGAAAGAAAGAAAAAGACAGATATTGGAAGCATCTCTGCATCTCTTGTAACATAGTTGGACCCAATGCAAGTATCACTTGGCTTTCTCCCCTTAACATTATCATCATCTCACTTATGCCAACTTAAGATGCATGGAAACCAACTTGAGATTCAAGATACCAACTTTTATGATTCTTCCCTGCATATTTAATTCATTAAATGGTATACGTTTGTTGATCTAATTTTACAGAACCAGCTGCACTCATTTGCTGACTGAGCCCCATATAACTTATTAACAGTGAGGAAGAAGTAAACAAGCATTTAATCAGCAATTAAGATTCTGCCTTAACTAAATCCAGCTAGCCAATGTGATGTGGGTGTTTCCTACTGGAACAGACAATCTTTTATGACAAAATACACATTATAGCACAGGGGATATTGGTGCAGAATTCAAATTAGCCTTAGTCTGAAATCAGGATTACAATCGAGGTTGGTGACAGTGTTCCTTTGGCAAGACAGCATTGGAAAGTTTTAAAGGAAATGTCAGGAAAATTCATGGAAGGTAATTTCATTTTGAAACAATTGGGCACAAGTTGCTATTACTTGTGAAGCAACTGAGACCACAGTCCCTTCCTCCCAAACTCCCTGTGTGCCAGAGCTAGTTGGTGAATGAGGAAGCAACATTTGGAAGATATTTTTACCCTCTCCAGGAGTTTTACTCATGTGTAAAATCCACCCAGTTGTTGCAAGTGCAGAGGCAAGCATGCTTAGCTCCACATCTCCACAACTTCTATGAGTTGGAGGATGAACCTCTGAAGCAGGGAGGGCTCTCTCTCTCTCTCTCCCCCGCTTGTGGATGTCCCCATGTGATTTAGACCCCCTGGAATATCAGGAGAAAATTGCATAGAGGTGGAATATAGACACATATTTAAAAAATTGTGAAAATGTTTTGTTTTGTAGTTTTGAAAAATACATTGAATTTGCCATAGCTCACCATCACCATTTAGTGTCACATTTGTATAATTCACTTTACAACACACTTAAAACGTTTTATTTGCAGATGTGTAGTTGAGTCCAGAGAGTCTTCATAGGTACAGAAGATTCTCTGCTTCTGAAGTTCACCTGTCAAGTCACAGAGAAAGCACAGGCTTGAAATGGAAATGGAATGGAAGCAGGTGGTGTGGATGGATTCATTTGTGAGGCTTTAGGCATGATGTTCAGCTTCCTGCCAACTCCGTGGAAGCCCTAATGTAAGCTAAAAGGGTGAAAGGTGGTTTTTTGTTTTTTTTTAAACGTAATAGAAAATGTTCCAACCAGAGCTGTGGGGCTTTGCCTTATGATGTGCTTGGGTAATTTGTACAGCAAATGCAAGAAAGGAGATGACTGTGGAGTCAAACACAGAACTTAACAAGGCAGATGTTTCCCTGTCTCCCTCATTTGAATCTGACAGAGCAAAGGAGATACTGTTTGTTTCACATGATTGTTTCCTTTGTCACTCTTCTTGATTGATCAGTGGCACAACAAATAGACCAATGCTGCAGGAAGGGAATAAAAGAGGCAGGCAGTGACTGCTGAGATTAGAGAGACCACAACTTTATTTGAAAGGAACGTGTCATTCCAAATTAGTCATTCAGACTAGTGGGGAGGTAGTGGTAACCTTTCTTATTGCAAAGCCCCGGGAGTCTGCAATGGACAGCTTGCTGAGATGGACTTTTGGCATAAGGCAGCTCACTCAGGAACTGCATCTGTTAAGGAATCTGCATTTTATTGTGTCAGACTCTTTGTCCGTCTGGCGCAACATTGCCTACACTGACCATCAGAGGCTCTCCAGGGTTCCAGGCACAAGTTTTTCCAAGCCCTGTCTGGAGATACCAGGAATATGGGACCCTTTGCATGCAAATGATGTGGCCTAGCACTAAGCTAACGTCTGTCCCCTAAAATTAGAACAAGATTCTAGTCCTCATGGTTTTAAATAAATGGCTTGTTTAAAATGGAACATAGGAAGTTGACTTTTAATGCGTCAGACCACTGGAATATCTAGTTTAGTCTTGTTGATGTGTGACTGGCAGCAGCTCTCCAAAAGTTTCTATGTTGAAGGCATCCTCTATTTGAAATGCACATAATGTTTAAAGACAAAAAACCATAAGATTGGAGAGAATCCTGGGCCTTGAAGTGGCCCAGCAACAGTTATTGCTCAGACAGCAAACTTACAACAAGTCTTCTGTTTTTTCATTCATTGAAATTATATCCCACTCTTCCTCTCCTAGGAGCACAGGGCAGCAAACAGTATGCAATTTAAAAACAAAACAAAACATTAAAAAGAATTAAAACACAAACAATTGCAATAAAACATAAAGGTAAAGGTAAAGACCCCTGACCATAGGTCCAGTCGTGTCCGACTCTGGGGTTGCGGCGCTCATCTCGCTCTATAGGCCAAGGGAGCCGTTTGTCCGCAGACAGCTTCCGGGGTCATGTGGCAGGCATGACAAAGCCTTCTGGTGCAAGTGCGAGCAGCACACGGAAACACCGTTTACCTTCCCGCCGAGCGGTACCTATTTATCTACTTGCACTTTGACGTGCTTTCGAACTGCTAGGGGCAGGAGCTGGGACCGAAACGGGAGCTCACCCCGCAGGGATTCGAACCGACCTTCTGATCGGCAAGCCCTAGACTCTGTGGTTTAACCCACAGCGCCACCTGGGTCCTTCTGAAAAGGTACTTTACAGTTAAAAACATTCTTCCATCCAATTATTTTGGGAATGCCAGGAACAGTATTCTTCAGCCCCCAATGGCCTGGGTAAGCAGAAATGCTTTCTAATTCCTCCTGAAAATTAATAATGATGGAGGCAGGAAAACAAGAATAGGGTGGGCATTCCACAACTGGGGAGCCACCACTGAAGATCTCGCCTGCTGACAGGAGCATCCAAGATGGTTGGTATCCTGAAGTCATAGTCTTTCCCTACTATAGTGAAATGCATTATATATTTTATTTAAATATAGTAATCATTTCTACATTTGCATCCATAGCATATATGCAACATTTATTCAAATCTGTGTTCTCTTTTTATCTTTAAAAAATAATAATGCACACACAGGGCATCCTAACCACTTCTATGGTCACCCAATGAAATGGATGGGGTGTAGATTCAGGACACTCGAAGGGAAGTACTTCTTTGCCCAGTTTATGAAGCTCCTTCCCACATGTTGCTGTGGGGTTGACTTTCATAGATGAATATATAGATGATAGATAGATAGATACACATACACACACACACACACACACACAGCAAATCAAGGTAGGTTCCAACTGCTTTGCCATAATAAATAAACAGAGACTCCATGTTCAGAAGCCTTGCACCTTTGAAGGCTATGTGCTGCAGCACCAACAACATATGCATATATTAGTATTACTTTATTACTTATTACTATTATTATTGCTTTTTTTGTACTCTGCATCTGACTGTTTTATATTTTGTGTGTGTGTGTGTGGTGTGTGTGTGTGTGTGCCGCTTAACGATACATTCTACCTGGAGGTCGCATTGTCATGCTTTTGATCCTAGCTAAAACTTCACAAGAAGAAATGCTCCAGTGAGACCCAGTGAACTGTCCTTGCCTCATACTACGGCAAGGACGGTTAATTTGCCATAACTAATTGGAATATATCCAGCGTGTTAATAATATGAAAAATGAAAGCACCATCTTTGGGGCTAATGAGTCGTAGAAGGGACTGTGACTCGGGGGAGCATCTATGGAATTGAAAAGTGTTCTCTGGACCCTTTGCCAATGTGGGATGCAGTGCAATGTCCTTGCCACCTTAGCTCTCCACCTAAGCATGTGGGGCCGTTTTAAAGTACAGATTATCCAGTTGTTTTTACAGTCTGTATTCTTTCCAAAGTCTAATAAAGGCTAACTGGCATCACTAAAAATTACTTGGAAGAACTAGTAACAAGGGTGCAAGTTGTTAGCTTTGCTTTGTACTTTAGTATTACCCTACCTAATTTATACTTCCCAAAACGATACGTGAATCCAAAAGCAGCTATCCTTCAAAACTTCTATTTGTTATTGCAGTTCTCCAATAAACAAATGTACATTTTGAAAACTTGTATATTAGGAGTGCATTAAAATGTATATATTACTACAAGCAACATACAAAGATGCATGCGACTCCCCAACCCCATCCCCACTAATTCCCCCGGCCTACCATACACTATTCCACCATGCAGCACAAACAAAAACCTGGCAATCCAAAGGCCTATATCGCCTAACAGACTTTTATAAAGACAACAAACCTTTGTCAATACAGGAAATACAGGACAAACTAGAAGACACCCAAATACCCTGGTTAGCACAACACCAACTACATGCCCTCTTAAACAATCCAGCAGTAAAATCAGCAGCAACTAGACCCCTGACAACCTTCGAAAACCTCATCCTAATGACAAAGGGACATGCGGCAGAGGGATGGTATCCGCAATATACAAAATACTACTCAAAAATCCCACAGCTCCCTAGACACAATCAAAAAACAATGGGAGGATGACATAGGATATGAAATCAACCCCACCCAATGGACCAGAATGTGGTCTAAACCCCCCTTTAAATCCATATCAATGAAAAGAAGAGACCTCACCCTAAAACTAACCTACACCAAGAAAATTAGTGCTAATACACCCAGGAACCTCACCAAAATGCTGGACAGGGTGCACCTCCACAGGCACATACTTCCACATGTAGTGGGAGTGCCCCAAAATCCAAACATTCTGGACAACAACCATACGAGAAATATGTAAAATAACCAAGCAAGTGTTAGAAACTACCCCAGAATTGGTCTTACTAAACATCTTCCAAGACAATAATGCCCACTTACACCACAAAGAACTCATAACCCACCTACTCTCAGCAGCCAGAAACATCATAACCAGACACTGGAAAGTCCTGTCAGGAGTAAGCATGGACCAATCAAGTAGTATGGGAAACAGCCCTACTAGAAAAACTAACCAGTAACCTGAAACTGACACGGGGACAAACAGAAGAAGACACCTTCACCCCGGTATGGCCCTTCATCACACACACAGCCCAACAAGACAATGACAAAAATCTACCAACAGCATACAAATCAATATGGCTAACCTGACCCAAAACACCCACCAACCCCACCACACAGGAAACCAAAGATCACCACAGCCAACCACAAATGAACAATCACACCCTACGCCAATCCCGACCTCTCTCACCGCCAAAGAAGCACAAGCAAACAACAGAGAACCTACACAAACAATGCTGACACCAAACCCTACATATACTTAAGGAAAATAGAAACATCATCACCCCACCCCACCATCCCACCCACCTCTTTCCCCCTTCTCTTCCTAATGTTACATGGAAAAAATATGAGAGAGACATTGCACACACTTTTGTAAATCAAGAAAATCTTTAATAAAAAAACTGCAGATAATGTCAATAGGCAGAGAGTTACAAAGTATGGGTACTACTGCACTAAGCAACCAAGAAATGCAGAATGTGCCTAATTGGGACAATTGAAAAAGTGTAAGTTGTTACTATGAGGTGGGCCAGTGCTTTTTTTTTTCTTTAAAAATGTTTAGGGGTACTCTCATTTTGACTCAAGAAAATCACCATTATATAGTTCAAATTGGGAAGAATAAATACAGTAAATGGACAAGTACAAAGATTCACAAAATGTTTAGGAGTATGCGTACCCCCAGCGTCCCCCCAGAAAAAAGCACTGGTTGGGGCATGAGTGGTGTGGGTCTTCTGGTCCCCTCTGGATTTTAGTCTCTTCTGTGGCTTCTGAGATTTCTGCAGAGACTTGCAAACTTCCAAGCATATTTACTCACCTATAAGGACTCAAAATGTACCCTTTATAATAATAAAAAAGAAACACACGGCTGCTCAGATATTGTGCTGTTTCTGCACTCTGGACACAATCATGGCACATGCACAGCTGCATTGCTAAGCCAAGCTAGCAAAGCACTAGCACGGTTCATTCCGTGGATTATAAATAAAACCTGCCCAAGAGTCTGATTTACTATCTGATGCTCAAAACTGTCTGCCTGCTGCTGTGCAGGTTCCCTCCTCCCTGCTCAGCAGATGGTGGCTTGTTTAATAGATGCAGGTTATGCTGCTCAGCAAGACATCTGCAGATGGGGGAACCTCTCCTGACAAACAGTGTCGCTCTCTTCAGCTCTGTATCCATATGTGTGGAAGTGCACACTGGCTCCTCTTCCATGACCCCCCACCACCAGCCTACACCACTTGCGCTTTGCGGTTTCATCTGCTGTCCCCTGCACAGATGTTCCTCTCATTCAGTTGTCTAGCACAGAGCAGACTGCACCAACTTCTAGACAGTGGGTTGCTCTCATCTCTTCTTCTGACATATTTGCTACATAAACATTAGCTGATGCAATTGCAATTCTAGAAGAAAGAATAGGGAAAACTATCCTTTATGAACTGGGTGAGGGCTGGTCTAGCTTCTTCAGCTGCAGATCCACAGGGTGGGCTTTCTGGGCTTCCGGCGGCGGCGCCGTCGAGGGTGGTCGTGGGCTGCTTCGGCTGCGAAGCGCCCAGTCCACCCCGGGGGTTAGGAGCCCCGCAACCGCATAGCGGGGCTCCGTTTGGGGTGCGGGAAGAGCGTCCCGCACCCTGGGCTCCCCGGCTGAGCCCGTTGTGGCTCCGAACCCTTCCCCCGCACCCCCGGTAAAGGGGGAGTGGGGGTGAAGGGACCACGGAGCCGGGCTATAGGGGACATGCCCCAACCGGGGTGACAATGCGGCGACAAATCCCGAGATGAGCGCTGAAGTTCTACCTGGGATGTACAGTCTCGAAGAACCCGGTGGTCGTAAGTACAAGATTGGACTAAATAATATGCTGTTTTGAGCGATCCGGGGGAAGAAGAAAGGCAGCCTGCCTCCCTCCCTTTGGCTAGAAGAAGTTAACCAGTTTGGAGTGACTGTTGCTACTAAATTGACTAAAAAGTATCTAAATTTTGAAGAGTGACACTGTTACAATTTCCCTTTGGGGAGTAAAGCTGGGAAAGATATCTCTGTTTAAAAGTTTCGGTCTTTGCATCCGGACTTCAGGGAAAATGGCGACGAAAGGTTTTAACCGAGTTGGAAAACAACTTTCACAAAAAGAAGGACATAGAGACAGGAACTGTAATATGACACTCACTCCTACCCCCCCTCTCACTTTGCTGGGCTTTGTCTGCAAACTTGTTTTGAATTCTACTCTGACGGATGAACAAAGGCTCCTTGAGCTGAGGCTGGAGCTTCTTTATTGGAGGGTGAAAGTCTTGTGTGGGGGTTTGAAAAGAAATGAACTTCCCACAGAGGAGGCTTTGGAATACTTTGACACTTTGGAAGAAAACTTCTGCAAGGAGCTGAGAGGGTTGACAGGAAGATGGAGAGAAATGACAGGGCAACTCCGGGCAAAAGATCTGGTCTTTGGGGGTGGCAGCCCCAAGACAGCGATAAGTTTTGTTATATCCAGCCCCCGAGGTGTGAGCTCGAGGGCATGGGACAAAGAATTAAGATATTTTCAAGAAGAATTGGAATGGTTTAAAGAAACGGAGCAGCCGGGAGAATGCGAGCTGGATACCCTGAAGTTTGTTGCAAGGAGCGTTCTGAACTGTGCCTGGATCTGTGGCTACTTGGGAAAAGAAGATAACTGGAAATTTGGCTCTGGCACCACCAGGAGAAAGACAATGGACAGAGGGGGAGTGGGGTGAAGCATTAAGTATAATCTAAAATGGTTGGATATGGTAATCTGAAATCGGAATGTGAAGACCAATGGCTTATTAAGACTGTATGTTTTTAAATGAGAAAAGAGATATCTGAAGGTCCATGTTAATAGCAGCAGACTATAGGATAGAAGTCTAAGTAAGGAATATGATAAATAATTCATGAGGATTTAAGATGATGTATGATTATAATGGGACATTATTAATAAAATTAGTATAAGAAGAATTATAGATCAGGGTGAGTAAGATGATTATTGTACTGTATATCGTAAATTAGGTTGAATTTTTAAAAGAAGCGGTTAAAAAAAATAGATTAAGGAGATTAAAACTAAAGGTGAAAAGGCAGGGGAAGTCTGGTCAAGATTTGGAACTAGAAATTTTTTTTTTTTCTGAAGAGAAGTTTAAAGAAGAAGAAGAAACTTGGCAATGTTTGTATTTGTTTTAAGGGTGTAATAGATTTGTATTTGTATAAATGTAGGTGTGGGTATGGGTTTATGTTGTAACAAGAAAAATGTCAATAAATTCTTATTAAAAAAAAAAAAAAAAATGTCAATAAATCTTATTTAAAAGCTAAAAAAAACAGGGTGGGCTTTCTGACCTTCCATGTTCAGAATGTGAGCAGGGGATGGGAGAAAAAATTATTCGGCATTTAAAGGGCAGCTTAGCTAAAATTTTAGTTCCAATACAAAGGAGAATCATAGAATTGGACTTGTTTTCAGCTGGAAGGGACCCTGCAGGATCAACTTAGTCCAATGCAAGAATATACAGCTGCCCCATTTGGGGAATTGAACCTGCAACCTTGGTGTTATCAGCACCATGATCTAACCAACTGAGCTATCCAGTATGGCAAACAGATCTAAATACTGGAAAAAATAAGAAACTGAGAGAAACTGCAATGACAGATACACATAGTCCAACATCCTCTTGTCACACGGGTCAGACAAATGCTGCAAAAGGAAGCCCAGAAGCAGGACATGAGTATTTCCCCCCTCTGCAATTCACAGCAAATGGTATTTAGAAGCATCCTGCCCCCAACAGTGGAGGTAGAACATAGCCATCTGCTTACCCTTAACTCTGGTGGGCAGGCAGGTGAGGCAAGAAATAAGGTAATTCATATTCCATTATCCCCAACACTGCAGCACTTTGTTGCAGGTCTCACTTGAAGACAGTCTAATAAATGTGTAGAGATTGGGGTGGAGCCTTCTGATGGAACACCCAGGGCTGTTGATAGGATCCATGTCAGCTCCATCAACTCAGCAGCAAGGGAGCCACTCGATTCCCAGCTCTACTGTTGATCTCTCCACCCCTTGGACTGGATGTAAGAAAGAAGACAGGCAATTGTGGGTGGCTGAAGACAGAATGAGCTTGGTGGGGCAGAGCCCCATTCACCCTAAGGGACAAGCGTCCACTGCATACAGAATATCCCAGGTGGAATTCCCTGCATCTCTAGGTTGGGCAGGGCTGAAACCCTGGAGAGCGACTAGTCAGTGTTGATAATAATGAGCTAGAGGGACCAGTAGTCTGACTCAATGCAAACCATCTTTCTGTGTTTCTGGACATGTTAGGGAATGCAATACGGACCATTTTTAGGCAAAGCTGAGTATGGAAGCTACAGGAATAGGTAAGCTTTAAAGAATCAGATCCAACCATCTCAACTAGACAAGCTCTGACTGGTGACCTTAGTGGACCAGGACCTCTACTTCCCTTCTAGCTAATTATAGACATTTGCTAAACCTGCAGAATATATTATAATGCACACTGGCTGTCCGGACACTCCATTCTCAGAGGATTACATTATCATTAGAAGCAGGTGGCTTGGTTTTACATGAAAAGCAGAACACTTGCAATTAATGGTCAGCAGCTGCTAGTTAACTCGAGTGAGAAATGGAGCCCTTTTTACATCTAAAACAAAAGATACCCCCCTTCTGTATCTGTAAATGAAAGTTTTTTTTTAACAATGGAAGACTTCTACTTCTCAGACTGTGTTCGTATTTACTCTATTGTTGAAATGCTGACTGAACCTGATGGGAGTTGCAGTTCAGTGATATCTGGATAGCACCATGTTAGCAAAGGCTGATCTAGTGAGTTTAGTGGTTGGGAATTATCCCCCAAATCTACTGACTGCTTCCAATGAGGATGTGCAAACTCTCCCCGTTGTGTTCTCAAGCTGATAATGGTTGTGCTGCCTGAAGCTGCTGGGAGTTTTAGTACAAAACATCTGAAGGCTTATGCCAGTTGCCTCTTCCTCCAGTATTCCCTACCTATGTGGGTCCCCAATGGCCCTTCTAGCTGTCAATATTGGCCACTCCAATTAAACAGCAGAAAGCATGTCCATAGACTTCATCATTCATCGTTCCACCCAGAGGCGAAGCGATGGGGGCGCTGCTCCCCGGGTTCCAGCCTGGGGGGGGGTGACACTTGCTGCCACCCCACCCCCCGTGAATTCGACTCCCAAGCCGCTGCCCGGCAGCCCTTCCGCACAAGCAGCTGCCACACGGAAGGGGTGCTGGGTGGCGGCTTGGGATTCTGGACGGACTGCGCATGTCTCCACATGCGCAGTCCCTGCAGGCTGCTGCACTTGCATGCGCAGTCTGTCCGGGCTGCTGGGCCGGGAGCAAGCAGGCTGTGCTCCATAGTGCATGCATCATGATGTCATGACGCATGTGCGCTGCGCTCTGTACTTAGCTGTCAAGTATCACGTATTTGCTGGGATTCCCCCGTATTTTAACGCGTTTCCCGCTGCAATCCCGGGTTAATAAAAAACCCGTATATTCCCGTATATTCCCTTCCTTCCCCGTCTCCCCCGTTCTTTGCCTGCTGTCACTAAGAGCCAGACTATCTGCAGACAGGCAGCAGCCAGAGGAGGGGGGGGAGGAGGAGGAGGAGGGGAAAGGACGGAGGAGGAACTTGTAAGCGCCAAGGGGAGGGACTCGCAGCCTCGCTCCGTCCTGCTTCTTTCTTTGCGCGCAGGCTCCACGCGCTCCATGGGACTCGGCTGAGGCGGGAGTGGCGCTGCTGCGCCGCCGGTATTTTCTTCTTCCTCCTCCTCCTCCTGGGGGTGCTGGGGGAGCAGTTCTCCTCAGCTGCCTCTCGCTCGCTCGCTCTCAGGAGCTTCGCCTCAGCCTCCTGCGCTGGGCGGGAGGGGTGGGCGGGGGGAGTGTCGGAGGAGAGAGAGAGAGAGGCAGGCGAGGGGAGTGTTGCCGGCTCCGCCTCTTCCTCGGCGGCTCTTGGGCAGCCGGAACCGTACGCGGCTGCGGTGGCAGCTACTGCTGCTGCTGCAGTGGGAAGCGAGCCCGGAGTGGAGGGATGTGGGGCTTGGGACAAGGCAGGATCTTCGGCGTCTTCTCCGCTCCGGTCCTGGTGGCTGTGGTCTGCTGCGCCCAGAGTGGAGCCTCGGCATATTTTCCCATTGGCTCCGCCCACTTTTGCTTCTGGCTCCGCCCACCACTGCCACGTGACTATCATAGGTGAGGCTGCTGATCCCTTATTTTGAAATCCGAAACTTGACAGCTATGGCTCTGTAGTGCATGTGTCATGACGTCATGACGCATGTGCGCTACGGAGTGACGCCCCGGCCCTGGGGGGTGCTGCTGTGCTTGCTGCTCCTGGCAGCCAAGCGGCTCAGTTCGCCACTGGTTCAACCATCTCCAAAGGCCTGTAACCCTAAGTGCGAGCAGTGGTGTAGCATGGGTTCCTAGTGCCCAGGGCTACGTGGAGGGGGGTGGGTGGGAAGGAAATGGAGGTACACATGCACACTCAACTGCTTAACTGGTGGTCTGGAGAGTTTACTGCCTGGTTTGCATGGAGAAGCTATTTTCAACGCAGCCCAGTGATGGAAGTGTGCAGTTGTATTGAGGTAGCATCAGGTGCTGAAATTGCACCCCTAACAATTTTGCAGCTGGGGCAACTGTCCCATGGCCTCCTCATACTATTCCAATGGGGTCTTTGATATGTTAGTTAACCCAGCTTCTTACTTGCATCCCAGCACGACCATATCTAGAGAGAGGAGGTTGTTTTATGAGATAAAGGGCAGGCTACATGGCATACACAGCTCTGTTCCCCAACACCTCTCCATCTTTTCCTGCTCCCAACAACTGCTGCCCAGTACAATTGCCTCACACTGCCTAGTAGGGAGGGAGAGCTGACCCTGGAAGTCACAATTTTGTACGTCTTGTGTTCATGTCCTGGTTGTGGGCTCCTTCGCAAGAATCTGTTGGGCTGCTGTGTGAACTTGATGCTGGACCAAATGGGCCTTTTGTCTCATCAAACAGAGCTCTATGGACGATGTGCTTTTCTAGACTTCTTCCAGCCAAATATATGAAAACTGGATAACTGTTTAAATGAAGCATGCAAATCCATGTTATTCATTCCCATGCGTAAGTGCTGCACCAGTCAACCCTGTAGTGCAGAAAGTTAAAGGGCCGTGTTGTGGAGGCAGCAACATGATGCTGTGGCAGCAGTGAAGTTAACAAGAAGGGGAAACTGGTGTGGCTGGTTTGCTTGCTTTCCCTTCAATGTACATAGCTCATGCCACCACAGCACCCATCGCTAACGCTGCACGATTCCAAAGTTTTGTCATTGACTGGCTCTGTCTGTTGTGCCCTTAGAAGTCAAGTGCTCATTTTTTAAAAGTCAAGTGCTCTGCATGACCTCCAGTTATGTGTCATATTGTGAATTGCCATGGGAATCGCATATGGTGCATAATATTCATCTGGGTATTATATCTCCTTCCTTCCTTTTTTATCTTTATGACTCATGACTGTGGTGTGCATCATTGATCTCAAATATCAGCTTGAAGTGTTTAGAAGAAAAAGGAAAACTCATTTTTAAAGAGCTCCTCTCAGTAACAAAACATCCTGGTGAACTGGCCTGGGTTGTGGAGTCTGTGCTTAGAAGAATGCATTGGTGGTGATTGGAGGAGGAGAGCACCCTGGTATCAGGTTCCATGTTTCTTCCTGAAAGATCCTGCTCCCCCGGGGTCCTTCTGAAAGCTGTAAATGCTCACTAATGTGAAATAATTTGATGAGTTTTCAAAGGCAATATCATGTTTTAAATCGATTCATTTACAGCATGACCCAGCCAAATCAGAGTGCTTTTAAAAGCCGTATTTATTTCAGTGGGACAGAGAATTTGGGGGGGGGGGAGGTGTTTGACTTTGATTGGATTGTCTGCGTTTTCTTAAGTCAGAGGCGAGTGTGAATGTTTATGCCACCAAAACAGCTTCATCCACATACAAGATGGTGAGCCTGAGGGAATTCAGAGTTTGACGAAGTTTTTTTTTTTTTTTAAAAAAAACAACCTAAGGACTCCAAAATAGCTCAGTTGGGACTAGGAGTGCCAGCTTGGCCCCACAACTGTAGCTGCCCGAGGCCATGGGTGCTATGCACTGTGCATGGCCCTGGCACCAAAATTTGTGGGTGCCTGGACCCTTCATGGAGAATTGTGTGGGTGTTCGGGCCCCCAGGGACCCCTGAAGTTGGCACCTGTGTTTGGAGCAAACTTGATGGCCGCAGAATGCTGGCTGACTGTTGAGTGGGGAGAGGGCTGGGGTGCAGTGCCAGATTTATGTATAAGCTAAACAAGCTATAGCTTAGGGCCCCACTCTCTTGGCCCCCCCCCAAAAAAAATTAAAGGAAAAAAAACCTGGATGTACATTTGCAAAAATATAATATAACTTCAACAATTACTTTGATAAAACACATATTTTGTTATGTGCAAATGGCTTTAGGCCCATAAATAACCATATATTCAACACAAAAAACAGTGACAATTTGTTGTTGACAAAGGACAGCTGGACATATAAGGGGCCTCATTACCTTCAGTATTTTAGGGCCTCATCGAACCTAAATCCGGCCCTGGGTGGGTGGAATGGAATATCCTGAGAGAGGTCATGGTTGATTGATTGGAACACACACTAGGAATACTTCATTCTCCAACACTTTGAGGCAGGTGATACTTACATATATCTATTTCCCTGTAATTTTCCTGTTTAGATTTTCACAGGACTCCTGAGAAGGGGTTGCTTAGTATAACACTTCAGTTAAAATTTGTCATGACTACTGGTAGCTGGAGAAAGCTGAGTTGAACTTATGGGTCAATGTAGGTTCTCTAAACCATCCCTGGTTTAGAGGCAGCCAAAGTAATGTTTTTTAAACAGCTCTCTGGATCAATAGAAACCGATTTGCAAATCAAGGTGTTGTGGGACCCCCTGCCCCCAATATGTCTAGCATGTGCACAATGCTTCAGAGGAGTCCATGTCAGAATTGATCTCTACAGATCCCAGCAGGATATGGCAGTAACCCACTGCTCTACAAAAAAGTTCAAATATTTTGGGAAGCTTTTGAAAGGGAATGCTTGAGTGAATCACAGACACAGTGAATCTGCACTACAAAGGCACAAGAGACAGCTTGTGGGTAATCAAGAGACTGGAACCACTGTGTTAAGTAGAACATACAACAGAGAGAGGGAGAAGAAAAAATGAGGCCAATAGTCCAAGACAGAGCATGGCCACAAACATATAAATTAATCCTTTTTTTTTTTTAAAGGTATTTGCACCTCAAGACCAGTCTTTCAGGCTTCTGCAACATGACATCACTTTGGGCAGATAATTCATCTGGAGTTTGATGGGACTTAATGGAATTCTTCTTGCCTGTCATCTGGAGATCAAAACATGTAAGGAAAAGAAAAAGTGGTCAAGATTCAAAGATATACTTTTGTGATTTGTTCCTCCTCATTTATAAAATATAAGTAGATACTGGCTGGTTTAAAGGGGGGCAGGAAATCATATTGTGAAGGCTTGTCTAAAACAGTGCAGTTTTCAAAACACATGTAAAAGAAGGCAGAGGTGGTTGCTGTCAAACCTACAGTGGCAGGCAGTCCCAAAAGAAGGCCAATCAAACCTCATAAGTGTGGGGAACCACTGGAAATGCTCTGTTGGATCTCATTAATTTATTAATTAAAAGTTCTATCCATATGCCTACTGACTGTTCACTATACTGCTTTAGATGCCTGCTTAAAACTTTTCTGATTCAGTTAGCCTAGCCAGACACTTGATTTGATTACATCTGTTTTTACAATTTGTTTTAAAGTTTTCTTGTGCCTTAAAATGCTTTTAGATGCTTTTATTTGTTATTCTCCACCTGCTGCTTACATTAAAAAGTTATTTGAGACATGCAGTCCATGATAACATCCATCTTCTCCACTTTGCGTTAAACAATCTTTCTTTTAAGTCCAAGTGTGTCAAAATCATTCATTTCCTTTTCCCACGAAATGTCCAAGAGGGGTTCCCAAATTATTATTTTTATTAATAAATGTCAGCCGTATTTTTTCTTTAATGTCAAGTAATTCCCACCAACATACCTCCATATTGAGTAATAGTAAATTCTGCTGTTTGTGTCCATATAAAAGTCTCTCCACTGCACTCACATAATATTCCATAATTCTTTTTCTTGTTATATAACCTTTAATTCATACCCAGTTCAGTATATTTAATTTCCAAATATTCAGTAGATTCTATTTCCATTTGCTGTTGCTGTTGTATTTCAATTTCCTGTTGTATTTACCATAGTATTCCAATTTGCTCCTCTGGGAATTTCCATTTACACTTTTTCCAATCTTTTTCCAGGGAGGAAACCATACATTTAGTAACCTTGTTCTCTGAATTCACTCCAGATCATATACAGGGTGCTTTCTGTCTGCTAGAATTGAAGAAGAGCAGGACACAGGTTTTTCCAAGCCTTCATTTTCTCTCGGCTCCATCAATGGCAAATTCAGATAACTCTCCACCTCTCCATTTATAGTTTCATCTTCCCCCTTTTCCTCCAAGCCCTTTTATGAAAGCTATTTCCATTTCATCATCTGTTTTCTGTAATTTTCCTGTTCCATCATCCGGTCCTACTGACTTCTCATCAACTTTGTTTGAAGTCTCTATGTCATCTTCACTTCTGTTTTTCATTTCATATCTCTCTGATTCATTTTTGTTCCCCTTTTCATCAAACGTTGATCAGATCATTTTCAATTGTTCAGCCCTCAACTGCCTAAGAATCCCAACAGTCACTGGGAGATCCAAAGATACCTTTGCTATAGCGGTTTTGATGTTTTTAATGTTATTAACAACTCAGTCTCTTTATACGTCCCAACTCCACCTTAAGATTTCCACGTTAAGATCACAGTCCAGTCAAAATATGATTTTTCCCTCCATGGAGGAAATAATGGCTGAATTACTTCAAAGATTTTTCACATGATGAATTCCCTCGTTCGTTTAATCTTTATTGTCAACCAGAAACCAGACTTTCTCAAAAAATGTTTCAGAAAGAGAGGGTGCGGATCTTATTACCCATGAAAGGTTATTATGTGGCTTTTGGGCGTGATGTTGATTCCTTGGCTTGGCAACTTGCCCAAGCCCTCAGACACAGAAAACAGAAAATGCCTTTGATCAGAGTGTTTGAGGTTACTCCCTTGATCACTCTTTTCCCAAGAGTGATTTAATATCCAGACCTTCTTTCTGACTACTATCAATCACCACGTAACTAACTTCTGCCGAGAGCAGAGAGCCGACGGAAGGACAGTCAATTCACCATTTCCTCCCCTGGAAGTCCTTCCCTGTGTTCTGAAAACTGCATTGCTTAGATAGGCCTTCACAATATGATTTTCTGTTTTTAACCAACCAGTATTTATTGATGTTTTATGGAGGCTTTCACTTTGTGTTTTGCAAACTGCTTTGATATTAAAGTGAGGATTATAAATGCCTGAATTTTTTAAAAGGCAAGAGAATAAGGACAAAATTGGGATGATGATTAAAAGAAGAAGTGGAGGTCGAGCAAATTTCAACCTTCTTTGTATTTGTAGAACCAACAGAAAACTGCACATAGTTCTGTTCTCCTGTCTCTAGCATCCTGTTCTCACAGTGACCAGCTAGATATCTCTGGGAAGAACAGAAGCAGAATGAGAAGCAGTCAGCCACCCCTGTACATTACATGATTCCAGCACCTGCTACACAGTCAAGCACTGTAAAATATGATACCATTAAGCGCATCCTTCCCCCAGCCTAGAAAGGGCAATACAACACCCACCAGCCCTGGCACATCTTCATAGTTCCGCACTAACATTTAGTGCCAAAGAGCATTTACTTTATTAATCAGGCCTCATAAATCTTTGGTGAGAGAATGTGAAGAGTAACTTATTCATACTGGGACTACAAAGGAATATTAGGCTGAGCTCAATTACTTAAGCTGGAAGGGAGCCAGAACATTGGGGTTAATTAAAAAATGTTATAAGATCGTCAGTGGCCTTGAGTAATAGGATGGCTTTGCATAGGCAAGACACTATGTCTAGGACAATGTAATTCTCTAATGTCCTTCTCCCTGGATAATATTTGAGTGGTCTAGAAATCTTCATATCCATAATCATGCAGGAAATCTGAACTTTGAAAACCAAAATGTGTCCATATCAATTCTTTATAAGGGAATGGGCATTCAATCAACATGTCACTCTCAATGCCCTTCTCCTATCTCATCATCTTTGTACTTGCAAGTGGGTGTCAAGTGAGTTTTAGGCCCTGTCTGCACTATACATTGGAAGCAGCACCATTTCACAGAATTCTGGGAAGTGTGGTTTGTAAAGGTTGTTAAGAGCTTCAAGGAGACCCATTATTCCCCACTCCGAGATGCAATTCCCAGAGTAGCTTAACAGTTAATTCCTCTTCAAAGGGAACTTTGTGAGGGGAATACAAGTCTCCTAGCAACTCTCAGCACCCTTAACAAACTGCAGTTACCAGGGATTTTTGGTGGAAGTTGTGACTGTTTAAAGTGGTATCAATTCAGGCAAGCAAAAGGTACTATTAGAGTTCAAGGACACATTCCAGCCAGGCAAAAATACTCGGAGTTTGGGCCAGTGACCTGGAGCAATTTCTGGGGTCCATATTGAGTGGCCTGGAGAGCTCCATTTGGCCCTCAGGTCTGAGGTTCCCCACTTATTAGGCACACTTCCCCATCTAAAGTGAACTCTGGAAAGGATTAGTAAATTCCACATTGAATATGAGAAAATTCCATTCAGAAGGGCCTGTTGAATCAGATATTGGCATAATTGCTGGTTACTGACAAGCATTTTTAATTTTTTTTTTTTAAAAAATTGTCATGGAGAAATCTGGCAGCAGAGCAGTTCTCTTGGGGTGATGATCTCTCTCCCCCCCCCCCGTTTTTTGGCCAGAAGCTAGAAGGCACAGCCTTTCTTAGAGGACAGAAATGTTAACATTGTCACATGCATAATGTAGGGTTGCTATGACATTTTGTTGCCCACCTGTGGCAAATACAATACCTGATTTAAGTTTCTCTTGTGAAAGTGGTGTCTGCTATACTCTTGAACTGATCCTTTTGCCTTCCACAGGTTTTTACAGCTCAAATACTGCAGGCAATAAAGCTTGTGAATTTTTAACCACATAGGATGCTGCAATGGTTCCTCTGCGGCAATCTATGTACTGCAACGAAAGAAAAGGCAGCTCTTTGTTTTCTTTACTGCCCCCGCTCAGTGGCCTCACACCTTTCTGGATTTTAAGAAATCGAAATATTTTTATTCCATTTTTTCATGCTATTTTAAAAAATTGTATGTAATATGTAACATGGAAGATAGAGCAAGCTTGTTTTCTCCTGCTCTTGAGGGTAGGACTCCAACCAATGGCTTGAAGTTACAAGTTCTGACAAAATATCAAGAAGAACATTTGGACAGTAAGAGTTGTTTAACAGTAGAACGAGGTTGTAGACTCTCCTTCCTTGGAGGTTTTTAAGCAGAGGTTGGATGGCCATCTACCATGGATGCTTTAGCTGAGATTCCTGCATTGCAGGGGGTTGGACTGGATGACCCATGTGGTCCCTTCCAACTCTACAATTCTAATGATTCTCTGTAAAAAGTGCTTTTCAATGGATCCCAGCTCTTATTCCTGACCACTGTCCATGCTGGCTGGGCCGCATTTGGCCATCCACAGGTTCCCCAATCCTCATTTAGGGACCACCTTTGATTGAATACTGTATCCCTCCCACTCTCATAACATCAGAATTCATGGACATCCAACTCAGGACAGGCAAAAGAAAGTTATTCTTCATGCATAAGCTATGGCAGTGTTTTTCAACCACTGTTCCGCGGCACACTAGTGTGCCGTGAGATGTTGCCTGGTGTGCCGTGGGAAAAATTGAAAAATTACTTTATATATAGTCAATATAGGCACAGAGTTAATTTTTTTAACATTTTCTAATGGTGGTGTGCCTCGTGATTTTTTTCATGAAACAAGTGTGCCTTTGCCCAAAAAAGGTTGAAAAACACTGAGCTATGGAAACCACTCTAGCAGCATGCAGTGACAACTACCAGCCTAGATGGCTCTAAAAGAGAGCCATCAATGAGAGACTCAGTGAAGATAAGACAATCAATGTCTACTAACCCTGATGGTTAGGTACCACCTTCACTGCTGGATGCATTGTGCCTCTGAATACCTCTGCTGGGAATCACAAGTGGGCAGCCTGCTGTTGCCCTTAGGTCCTACTTGTGACCACAGTCAGAGGCAGTAATGTTTCTTAATGCCAGTTGCTGGAAGCCACAGGAGGGGAGAGGGCTTGCAGATTTCCCACAGGCATCTGTCTGATCACTGTAAGAACAGGATGCTGAAGCAGATCGGCCACTGGTATCATCCAGCAGACTCTTCTTATGTTTTTAACAGCTGGAGGCTCACAGATTCCTCAGCTATCATTTAGGAACTACCTTGGATCGAATAGTTTTTGAGGAGTGCCTTTGCTGGAGTCTCAGAAGTTTAATAATAATAATAATAATAATAATAGTTTTCCAGGTTCCCCTTGGGATCACAGTGTCATTGGCAGAGGCTGCTGCTCATTCTCTAGAAGGCCTGCAGGAATAGAAGCTTACCCCCAAGGTGGATTCCAACTCAGGAGCTGAGAAGTGCCAGAAGTCCCATTTTCCTTCTGCTTACTAGAGCGGGCAGCAAACTGCTTTGAAAGGAAGCCATGTATTGCAGATCAGAGCTGTCAGCCTGGATAAAGGATCTCTCCAACTTCCTTGCTGCTTAATTCTCCTGGGGGGGGGGGGCTAGTTCCTCTTCCCAAAGTCACTGAGTGGCAGCAGTCACAGCAAAGGCAGGCAGAACGAACATTTGGAGTTCATGCTAAGTTAAAATGCCTCTCTTTAATGCTGGGTGGGGGGGAATGCTCCCCTTTGGGGTTGATTTTTTTTGTCATGAGACAAAGGTTCTTGAGAGCAGAAGAAGTAAGGCAAGGCCTACAAGGCCTACACAATCATTCAAGCCTAAGCCCGCTAACTGCTGTTAACAGCAAACTGCTGAATCATTGTGACTCATCTACAGGATGGCTCATTCTCTCTATAAATTTGTATCCTGTTTGCAGGCAGGCCCAGTGTAGTGTCTGTGCTGTTGTTGTAATGTGTTGCTGTGAATGTAAAGCTAAGGCAGACAGAATGGCTCCAGGACTCCAGTAAACCACTAACTTAAGACTGTGCCTCTGTGAAAAGTCAAATAGCTGCTATGAACACTCTGTGTATGCTCTTTAACTATGCTGTTTCTGAACAAGTTTATTTTCTTCAGTAAAGTTTTATTCTGTTTATGAAGAAGACTCTGCTTTGATTAATTTACCGCTGCACAACATTTCCCTTCCCAACACTCCTTGTCTGCTCTTCAGTGCACTAAATTATTCATTCACCAGCAGCATTGCTTTATTTGTATGCCGCCTTTCTACAAAAATACGTATGTTCAAATTGGCATCCAATGTAGAGAACAGCAGTACGTTGCAAAATCAAAAATTGCAACAACCATTTCATGATAAAAGCAATAATATGGCAGATCAGATAGATGATACATAGATAGATTAGATAGAAAGATAGATGATAGAGATACAGATGATAGACAATGCAGAAACATTTCAATACTGTAAATGTAACATTACACCTCTAGCGGCAGCAGCAGCAGCAGAAGAAATAATACAGGAGGAAGTTGAAAAGTTTTGCGCTGTTCTATCCACTGCTGCTTCAGCTGTTTCAGTCAGATGAAATGACTGGGCCTCAGCCTCCCCAAGGGATTGTTGCCTCTTTGGTATCACCAGTCAGACAGCAGTTTCTTATAAGGCAAGGGGTGGGGCAGGGTAGCTGGCAATGCTCCTCCCTTTATGTAATTCTAACGTCGTCCTCAGCCTCCCTTTTTCCTGAGTTCCACAAGGGCAGCACTGAGGCTAAGGTAACATCCACACTATATTATGATACCACTTTAAACACCCCCAAAGTGCTTCCTCTTTCAATTTTTGGCAACAATGAGGAAAGAGGAAGGCAGACACAATACAGTAAATATGCACAATTGGCGTTAAGAAGCCATTCCATCAGGCTGCAGGAGAGTAGTGGGGGTGAGGAGGTGAGGGAGGTAGAGAGAGAAGGGAAGTAGGCAGGGAAGCAGAGTCACTCCATGGGCTCTGCTGAGAAGCTAGCTCTATTTAACTACTCCTTCTGGCAGTAGCCATTCCATTATGTCACAGCAGAAGGAGAAGTTGGAAGCAGGGCCATTTCATTAGACCTACTGAGAGGCAAACTCAATTCAGCCCCTCCCCCAAATTCTTTCCATTCAAGCTGAGAGCTACTATTTAAGGATTAGTGCCTTTATTTGCTTGGTTTTCTCTTCCTGCCTGTGCCCTTTTCCTTTTGTTTTGCATCTTTTCGATCAGGGGTGGCCAGCTCCCAAGAGACTGCGATCTACTCACAGAGTTAAATATTGGCAGTGATCTACTCCCTTTTTTGGGGTTCGGGTCAAAGTTGTTGATTTTTTTCAGGGAGGAGGTAAAATTTTGAGCTTTTTTGGGGGGAGCCACAGTTGTTCAGCTTCTTTGGGGGGAGCCAATGATCTACCAGTAATCTACTGCAGACATCCAGTGATCTACCAGTAGATCACAATCTACCTGTTGGATGTGCCTGTTTTAGATAGTATGCCTGTGGGCAGGGAATGACTATAATGTTAGGTGCTCTGGGAGCCTTATTGGCTGAAAAGCTGGATAAAAATGCTATATGTTAGATTGATGGTCTAATCCTATACATGTCCATACTCAAAAGTAAGTCCCAATGCATTCAAAGGTTCTTGCTTCCAAACAAGTGTGCGTGGCAATGTCAGCCTTAGTTTTAGTAGAGAATGAAGATCATGGGATTAATCCCAGTGTTTTATGGACAGATGCATTTTCAGATGAGATTTGTAGGAAGAGAGTGAGGTGGTGCCTAGGAAAGGCACATTCAGGAGAGATGGCAAGAGAGAACAGGCGAAATAAGAAGTTTAGGTAGGAATGTAAAAAAAAAAAATCACTTGTATAATCCATAGCTTTCCACTTGCAAAACATTATTCAGTTTGTCAGTCAACTTTGGGTTAGCTCCACCAGCTGAAATAATGTATAAAAATTGCAAACACTCATAAGCTGTTGCAACACAAATCAAGATAAGCCCTTGCATTATTCAGTGTGTAAATATGTAAACCTTCCCAAGATCCTGCCCTTCAAATTCCAAAAGGAGCAAGGAATACATTATAATCAGACAGCTCTAGGTAGAACTGACTCCAACAGCTTTAAGTAATCCTGAGGAGGAACATCAGGGTGCTGTATCAAATTGCTTTGCGACGCATATAGAAGTGAACTGAGAGTATATAAATCTAAGCCATCTGCTACAGTGCAAATCTAGTTACACGTTAAATGTTTTATATGTAATTGGCTTCCTTTTAATGCTGAAAAATTATTATAGACACCAGGTTTATGTAGGTGGTGGCAATTTAATATTCTGTGCCGACACAAACCATAAAAAAAATGGGGCACTGTTTCAGGAGATATATAAGCATATTTGCCAAAGTGAGATTTTTATGTCCTTCTCCTTCTGCAGGTATACTGAATTAATTGAACGTGTATCTACCTGTAAACAAGAGAGGTAAGGAAACAGCATTCAGGCAACAATGGAGAACGAATGAGTGACTCAAATAAAGTTTGCTTCCTTGAAGAATGTTATGACATTATCATAATTATTTATTGGATCATCTTTTTGGCTTGCAAGAGCTTTCAGAAGCCTCACACATTTGCTTCATATGAGGATGAATCAGTTTGTCAGTTTACTCCAACTGTGCCTAAATCAACAGATTGAATAAAAGAAATTATGCTGCCTTTGTTTCACATGTACACATACTAACATAAAGTTTGCCGTTCAAGTTCAGGGCCAGCCTAACAAACGCTGATGCCTGAAGCAGATTAGCAAATTGTGCCCCTCCCTCGTTTACCCTCAGGTCAAGGCATGTAACAGCCAAGGCTTATTTTTGACACCTGAGGTAGAACATCCCACAAGTGTCTCTTCTTTCCCTGGCAGTAAAAATACACCAATGATAAATTAATTTGCAATTTTCTTGACAACCAAGATCAGCTGTCTGGGACAGCCATCTCATTCTGTTTAATTGTAGAGCAGATTCCTTAACAGGGTGCTAACACTTTTGAGCCAGTGGGCACATTTGGAATTTCAGGTGTTGGATCACTTCCTGGTGCAACTGGACTTCTCTGCAGGGAGGTGGGACCAATTTGGATGGTCTGCCCCTGCCACTCAATGAATCCAAATGGTTTCCAGAAAGTGGTAGGGGATGTTTTATCCCATGCTGATGGCCTTTCAGCTGATTCCCTGGTGGCCCACTGGAATTTGGAGTTAACCAGGGCTATCAATTGTCTGGCTCCGAAGTGCCCTCTCCAATTGCATGGAGCCCAGATGGCCCCATGGTTTGTCCCAGAGCTGAGGGTGATGAAACAATCACTGAGATGTCTAGAGCGCCAATGGCGGAAAACTCAATCTGAATCAGACCAAACACGGGTTAGAGGTTAACGTCAAGCCTCATAAGTGGTGATAGCCATGGTGAAGAGGGCCTTCTTAGCCACCTCTATTGCATCTGCAGAAAACAGCAGCAGGAGACTCTTTCAGGTGGTTTGCAATTTAACAGAAAAACCTTTGCCATCGGGGCCCGGTGAGGACCCCAAGTTCTCCTGCAATGATTTTGCAGTTTTTTGCAGATAGAGGTAGACTCCACCGTGGGAGCAGGGCCGGGGCAGGAGAGTGCTAGAGTCCTGTCTAGTCAAGTTGCATGGATCAATTCCAATCTGTTACCTCTGAGGATGTGGACAGGCTGCTTGGACAAGTGAAACCAACCACCTGTCTCCTTGATCCTTGCCCATCCTTGCTCATAATTGTGAGCTGGGAAGGGCTGGGTGATGGGCTCCGTGGGGTGGTGAATGCTTTCTTCTGTGAGGGAGTCTTCCCAGACCCGTTAAAAGAAGTGGTTATTGAACTGCTTCTTTTTTAAAAAAATCTTTGGACCTGGCCAACATGGCCAACTATTGCCCAGTCTCAAACCTTCAATTCTTGGGCAAAGTGACTGAACGGGCAGTTGCTGAACAACTCCAGGCATGCCTGCAGGATGCAGACCATTTGGTCTCTTCCAGTCGGGATTGAGGCCTTATCATGGGACTGAAAGTGCCTTGGTCGTGCGGGTCGATGATCTCCAGTGGGCTAGTGACAAAGGTGAAACCTGTTCCCTAGTTCTGCTGGGTCTTTCAGCGGCTTTTGATACCATTAACCATGGTATTCTTCTGGACTGACTAGAGGGGTTGGGAGCTGGGGGCACTGTCATGCAGTGGTTCCACTCATTCCTCCTGTCCAGAAAGTGGTGTTGGAGGATGAGTGTTCAGACCCTTGGGCTCTCACTTGTGGGGCTTCTCGGGGCTGTCCTCTCCCCAATGCTTTTCAACAACTATATGAAGCCTCTGGGAAATCATCAGGGGGTTTGGGCTGGGTGTTTACCAGTATGCAGATGATATCCAGAACTATCTCTTTTAAATCAAAACCAGTGAAGGCCTTGAAGGTCCCATGTGAGTGTTTGGAGGCACTTGGAGGATGGATGGTGGCTAATAGATTGAGGTTGAATTCTGACAAGACAGATTTCTTTGTTTTTGGGGGGGCAGGGGTTGAGTGGGTGTGGGGGACTCCCTGGTCCTGAATGAGGTAACTTTGTCCCTGAAGGACCAAACGTAGCCTCATTTGTTCCAAAGAACTGTGACTTAATTAGCTCCCCCCACCAAAAACACCCATGCATTCATAATGTGTTCAAGAGGAGACCAGTGTCTTCAGCTATGTTCCTTTGGTTGATACAAGCTTTGGAAGCTTGGTAATAACTTGTTGCTTCACTTAGCTGCACTTCTTGTTCACTCAGCTTTCTGATGATAGGCTTCCTTGTTGATAAGCCCTGACATATTTTGGCTTATTATTGTACACACTACCTAAAGTGGCAGTGTGACATTCTCTGACATTTGGTCATATTTGATTTTTTTTCCACCTGAGAATACCGGAGAATTAGGAACCTGGAGTAGGAAGGACATTGCATTTAACTGAAAAGGTTTTCAGAAATTGTTATTGCATTGTTTCCAATGAAACAAAACAAAATAAAAAATCCTTCCAGTAGCACCTTAGAGACCAACTAAGTTTGTTCTTGGTATGAGCTTTCGTGTGCATGCACACTTCTTCAGATACACTGAAACAGAAGCCACCAGACCCTTCTATATAGTGAGAGGGTGGGGAGGGGTATTACTCAGAAGGGTGGTGGGTAATGGGTGATTGGCTGATAGGTGTGGAAAACCAGTTGACGACTGGACTGCAATTGGTCTTACAGGAAAAAGCAAGGGGTGAGATGGCTAAAAATAGCTTTATCATGTATAATGTCTCTCTATTCAGACCAGGTCTCTCCATGGTTTTAAGTTTGGTAATAAGTTGCAATTCAGCAACTTCTCTTTCCAGTCTATTTCTGAAATTCTTTTGTATTAAGACAGCTACTTTGAGATCTTGTATAGAATGTCCTGGGAGATTGAAGTGTTCTCCTACTGGTTTCTCTGTCTTGTGATTCCTGATATCAGATTTATGTCCATTTATCCTTTGGTGTAGGGTTTGGCCTGTTTGTCCAATATAGAGAGCTGAAGGGCACTGTTGGCTTTGATGACATACACAATGTTAGAAGATGAGCAATTAAATAGTCCTGAGATGGTATGTTTGATGTTGTTGGGGCCAGTAATGGTGTTGTCCGGGTGTATGTGGCAGCAAAGTTGGCATCTGGGTTTATTGCCAGTGTCCATGTTAAGTCCTGTTGTTGTATTATTGTGGGTGAGGAGTTGTTTAAGATTGGGTGGCTGTCTGTCGGGTCTCTAAGGTGCTACTGGAAGGAATTTTTATTATTATTTTGTTTCGACTATGGCAGACCAACACGGCTACCTACCTGTAACTGTTTCCAATGAGAAATTGTTAATCCGCTTCTGCCTTAAAACCGAAAGCTTCTTAGTCACTAGGGGTTATCAGCAGGGAAAGCAAAAGAAGAACCAGTGGCAGTTATTCATTCCTTATTTTTATTTATTACATTTATATACCACCTTCTTCCATTTTTATTTTCACAGCATCTCTCTGAGTTAGGTTAGGCTAAGAAGTGAGTGTATACCTCTGAAGAACAGGTCTAAGGGGCACACATTGGAGGAACATTACCTTTTGGGTTTCCCAGAGGTATCTGGACATTCATTGTTGCAACTAGGATGCTGGACAAGATGGACTTGTGCTCTGACTGTGTCACAACTCTGGCTCTCTTTGTCCTTGGGCTTCCATGCTTATTTCATTCAGTCTTTGGAGGGCACACATAGATGTGGGTCTGCCCTGCTCTGCCGCACTGTTGGCACCAGCTCAAAAAACACAGAATGATGCACTTGATATTTGCATGCCTTTCTTCCGCATCTAATAATTCTGTCTCCAGCTGAGCCGCTGTGATGTGATGCGTGGCAGGCCAAAAGGGAGGTAATGATACTTGATATAATTGTATCGAAAGAAGCTGCTCTTAGCCACGTCTTGCCTTTCCAAAACCACTTTATTAGTTATACCAGAAGAGCTCTTCATACTCCATAATTGAATACTCACACTTTGGGAGGTCATGTGTCTTTCCTTTGCCTTTGCCTCTGCCTCTCCATTCCTATTTTCTTTTGTATCGTGCGGTTGTGGGCCTGCAGGCAGGGACTGTCTTATCTTTCAATATCCAAATCCAAATTTTTATTGTCCATTAGTCCATCAGGCTATTTGCACATGCAGGCAATGAAAACAACAACAACAGAATAAATACATACTGAATACATTAATCCATACTAAAATAGGATTAAAAACTATACCGTTACAAAAAGCTTTGACATATATTAAAACAGGGTACTATCCAAGTAACCTCAATTCAGAGTAGACCCATTGAAAAGAATGGATCTGATTTGGCTATCTCCATTAATTATGAATCTGTTCTGGATAGAACCAGCATTGGATAAAACCCATGTATTATCATAAAAAACAGTAAGCATTTTAATATATGTAGGAATTTTGAGTGGCATTCCACTCAGTTTCACCCGGAGTTGAATACCATCCTATATAAGAAGATGCTGATGAGAGAAAGAACAATAACATGGCTTCTACAAGTTTCCCTGCCCAGATCCGCTTCATCTGTAACATTAGCCTTGGAGGGGAAATGACAACCATAGGTCACCATGCAGCCTCTGTCGTCTTGACAACAATCCTGTAAAGTAGACAAGTACTATTATGCCCATATTGTAGATGGATTTATTGTGGCCAAGAGACAAGTGGGTATTCTAAGGCTACCTAAACAACATTTAAACAGGTAACTTGTTGCTTCACTCCCTGGTTGCTTAGCCACAACACTCCACCAGCCAATGCACAAATTCTTATTTATGTCTACTCAATCTGATAGCACATATATATATATATATATTTGTGGAGAATGCTGCGGTTTGAGTTTGCTTCCCGCTGTCCGTCTGAGACTGCTGGGTATGTCTTCAGTGCCAGGAGGCTGACAGACTCTGTGGAGTGTTTCCTGGACTTGCTTTCTTCTTCCTCCACAATCTCATATCCTCAACACGTTGCCTCAGGCTGAGATTGTTCTCTTCACTGACACTTCACATTTTTCAGATCCAGCTGAGTTGGCGGGGAGTCTTCACTCTCTGTTACCAAATTTTAGTTCTTTATTTATTTGGAAAAACACACGCATCCCACCCCTCCCAAAATAACCGAGGAACTAAAAGGA